>JARYGA010052339.1:0-25552 GCA_030545235.1 Helianthus tuberosus | reverse complement strand
GGTTCTCGGCATTGAAAAATCGTCGTAAACTAAATCATACGTGTATATGTTGACATTTAAGAGATATACAGTCAAGAAAATCAAGGACAATGGTTTATATATATGCGGATTAGACACCAAAAAAAATCACTCAACAAATGGCTACAATTTAAGGAATGTGTTTAGTGACGGCATCAGATTCCTTATTCATGGAGAAAGGACTGGTGGTAAGAAAAGCTGCTTCTAGGAGGTTGTCAAGTGTTTTCGCTCGACGATTCCATTCTTGGGTGGTTGGTTTGGCCCTTGTTCCTGGAACTCGAATCCTAGCCCGGTATATCCCATTTTAATTTTACACCATTGTTAACCTTACGCCTTTTTTACTCTCTGATCAAGGTTCTCGGCATTGAAAAATCTTCGTTAACTAAATCACACGTATATATGTTGACATTTAAGAGATATACAGTCAAGAAAATCAAGGGCAATGGTGATATATATGCGGATTAGACACCAAAAAAAAACCTTAACAAATGGCTACAATTTAAAGAATGTGTTTAGTGACGGCATCAGATTCCTAATTGATGGAGAAAGGTCTGGTGGCAAGAAAAGCTGCTTCTAGGAGGTTTTCAACTGTTTTCGCTCGACGATTCCATTCATGGGTGGTTGGTTTGGCCCTTGTTCCTGTAACTCGAATCCTAGCCCGGTATATCCCATTTTAATTTTACACAATTGTGAACCATACGCCTTTTTTACTCTCTGATCGAGGTTCTCGGCATTGAAAAATCTTCGTAAACTAAATCATACGTGTATATGTTGACATTTAAGAGATAGACAGTCAAGAAAATCAAGGGAAATGGTGATATATATGCGGATTAGACACCAAACAAAAACACTCAACAAATGGCTACAATTTAAGGAATGTGTTTAGTAACGGCATCAGATTCCTAATTGATGGAGAAAGGTCTGTTGGCAAGAAAAGCTGCTTCTAGGAGGTTGTCAAGTGTTTTCGCTCGACGATTCCATTCTTGGGTGGTTGGTTTGGCCCTTGTTCCAGTAACTCGAATCCTAGCCCGGTATATCCCATTTTAATTTTTCACCATTGTGAACCTTACGCATTTTTTACTCTCTGATCTAGGTTCTCGGCATTGAAAAATCTTCATAAACTAAATCACACGTGTATATGTTGACATTTAAGAGATATACAGTCAAGAAAATCAAGGGCAATGGTGATATATATGCGGATTAGACACCAAAAAAGTACACTCAACAAATGGCTACAATTTAAGGAATGTGTTTAGTTTCGGCATCAGATTACTAATTGATGGAGAAAGGTCTGGTGGCAAGAAAAGCTGCTTCTAGGAGGTTGTCAAGTGTTTTCGCTCGACGATTCCATTCTTGGGTGTTTGGTTTGGCCCTAGTTCCTGTAACTCGAATCTTAGCCCGGTATATCCCATTTCAATTTTACACCATTGTGAAACTTACGCCTTTTTTACTCTCTAATCGAGGTTCTCGGCATTGAAAAATCTTTGTAAACTAAATCACACGTGTATATGTTGACATTTAAGAGATATACAGTCAAGAAAATCAGGGGCAATGGTGATATATATGCGGATTAGACACCAAAAAAAAAACTTAACAAATGGCAATAATTTAAAGAATGTGCTTAGTGACGGCATCAGATTCCTAATTGATGGAGAAAGATCTGGTGGCAAGAAAAGCTGCTTCTAGGAGGATCTTAAGTGTTTTTGCTCGACGATTCCATTCTTGGGTAGTTGGTTTAGCCCTTGTTCATGTAACTCGAATCCTAGCCCGGTATATCCCATTTTAATTTTACACAATTGTGAACCATACGACGTTTTTACTCTCTGATCGAGGTTCTCGGCATTGAAAAATCTTCGTAAACTAAATCATACGTGTATATGTTGACATTTAAGAGATATACAGTCAAGAAAATCAAGGGAAATGGTGATATATATGCGGATTAGACACCAAAAAAAAAACACTCAACAAATGGCTACAATTTAAGGAATGTGTTTAGTAACGGCATCAGATTCCTAATTGATGGAGAAAAGTCTGTTGGCAAGAAAAGCTGCTTCTAGGAGGTTGTCAAGTGTTTTCGCTCGACGATTCCATTCTTGGGTGGTTGGTTTGGCCCTTGTTCCTGTAACTCGAATCCTAGCCCGGTATATCCCATTTTAATTTTACACCATTGTAAACCTTACTCCTTTTTTACTCTCTGATCGAGGTTCTCGGCATTGAAAAATCTTCGTAAACTAAATCACATGTGTATATGTTGACATTTAAGAGATATACAGTCAAGAAAATCAAGGGCAATGGTGATATATATGCGGATTGGACGCCAAAAAAATCACTCAACAAATGGCTACAATTTAAGGAATGTGTTTAGTGACGGCATCAGATTCCTAATTCATGGAGAAAGGTCTGGTGGTAAGAAAAGCTGCTTCTAGGAGGTTGTCAAGTGTTTTCGCTCGACGATTCCATTCTTGGGTGGTTGGTTTGGCCCTTGTTCCTATAACTCGAATCCTAGCCCGGTATATCCCATTTTAATTTTACACTATTGTTAACCTTACGCCTTTTTTACTCTCTGATCGAGGTTCTCGGCATTGAAAAATCTTCGTAAACTAAATCATACGTGTATATGTTGACATTTAAGAGATATACAGTCAAGAAAATCAAGGACAATGGTTTATATATATGCGGATTAGACACCAAAAAAAATCACTCAACAAATGGCTACAATTTAAGGAATGTGTTTAGTGACGGCATCAGATTCCTTATTCATGGAGAAAGGACTGGTGGTAAGAAAAGCTGCTTCTAGGAGGTTGTCAAGTGTTTTCGCTCAACGATTCCATTCTTGGGTGGTTGGTTTGGCCCTTGTTCCTGGAACTCGAATCCTAGCCCGGTATATCCCATTTTAATTTTACACCATTGTTAACCTTACGCCTTTTTTACTCTCTGATCAAGGTTCTCGGCATTGAAAAATCTTCGTTAACTAAATCACACGTATATATGTTGACATTTAAGAGATATACAGTCAAGAAAATCAAGGGCAATGGTGATATATATGCGGATTAGACACCAAAAAAAAACCTTAACAAATGGCTACAATTTAAAGAATGTGTTTAGTGACGGCATCAGATTCCTAATTGAAGGAGAAAGGTCTGGTGGCAAGAAAAGTTGTTTCTAGGAGGATGTCAAGTGTTTTCGCTCGACGATTCCATTCTTGGGTGGTTGGTTTGGCCCTTGTTCCTGTAACTCGAATCCTAGCCCGGTATATCCCATTTTAATTTTACACCATTGTGAACCTTACGCCTTTTTTACTCTCTGATCGAGGTTCTCGACATTGAAAAATCTTCGTAAACTAAATAATACGTGTATATGTTGACATTTAAGAGATATACAGTCAAGAAAATCAAGGGAAATGGTGATATATATGCGGATTAGACACCTAAAAAAACACTCAACAAATGGCTACAATTCAAGGAATGTGTTTAGTGACGGCATCAGATTCCTAATTGATGGAGAAAGGTCTGTTGGCAAGAAAAGCTGCTTCAAGGAGGTTTTCAACTGTTTTCGCTCGACGATTCCATTCTTGGGTGGTTGGTTTGGCCCTTGTCCTGTAACTCGAATCCTAGCCCGGTATATCCCATTTTAATTTTACACCATTGTAAACCTTACTTCTTTTTTACTCTCTGATCGAGGTTCTCGGTAATGAAAAATCTTCGTAAACTAAATCACACGTGTATATGTTGACATTTAAGAGATATACAGTCAAGAAAATCAAGGGCAATGGTGATATATATGCGGATTAGACGCCAAAAAAAATACTCAACAAATGGCTACAATTTAAGGAATGTGTTTAGTGACGGCATCAGATTCCAAATTCATGGAGAAAGGTCTGGTGGTAAGAAAAGCTGCTTCTAGGATGTTGTCAAGTGTTTTCGCTCGACGATTCCATTTTTGGGTGGTTGGTTTGGCCCTTGTTCCTGTAACTCGAATCCTAGCCCAGTTTATCCCATTTTAATTTAAACTATTGTTAACCTTACGCCTTTTTTACTCTCTGATCGAGGTTCTCGGTATTGAAAAATCTTCGTAAACTAAATCACACGTGTATATGTTGACATTTAAGAGATATACAGTCAAGAAAATCAAGGGCAATGGTGATATATATGCGGATTAGACGCCAAACAAAATACTCAACAAATGGCTACAATTTAAGGAATGTGTTTAGTGACGGCATCAGATTCCTTATTCATGGAGAAAGGACTGGTGGTAAGAAAAGCTGCTTCTAGGAGGTTGTCAAGTGTTTTCGCTCGACGATTCCATTCTTGGGTGGTTGGTTTGGCCCTTGTTCCTGGAACTCGAATCCTAGCCCGGTATATCCCATTTTAATTTTACACCATTGTTAACCTTACGCCTTTTTTACTCTCTGATCAAGGTTCTCGGCATTGAAAAATCTTCGTTAACTAAATCACACGTATATATGTTGACATTTAAGAGATATACAGTCAAGAAAATCAAGGGCAATGGTGATATATATGCGGATTAGACACCAAAAAAAAACCTTAACAAATGGCTACAATTTAAAGAATGTGTTTAGTGACGGCATCAGATTCCTAATTGATGGAGAAAGGTCTGTTGGCAAGAAAAGCTGCTTCTAGGAGGTTTTCAACTGTTTTCGCTCGACGATTCCATTCTTGGGTGGTTGGTTTGGCCCTTGTTCCTGTAACTCGAATCCTAGCCCGGTATATCCCATTTTAATTTTACACAATTGTGAACCATACGCCTTTTTTACTCTCTGATCGAGGTTCTCGGCATTGAAAAATCTTCGTAAACTAAATCATACGTGTATATGTTGACATTTAAGAGATAGACAGTCAAGAAAATCAAGGGAAATGGTGATATATATGCGGATTAGACACCAAACAAAAACACTCAACAAATGGCTACAATTTAAGGAATGTGTTTAGTAACGGCATCAGATTCCTAATTGATGGAGAAAGGTCTGTTGGCAAGAAAAGCTGCTTCTAGGAGGTTGTCAAGTGTTTTCGCTCGACGATTCCATTCTTGGGTGGTTGGTTTGGCCCTTGTTCCAGTAACTCGAATCCTAGCCCGGTATAACCCATTTTAATTTTTCACCATTGTGAACCTTACGCATTTTTTACTCTCTGATCTAGGTTCTCGGCATTGAAAAATCTTCATAAACTAAATCACACGTGTATATGTTGACATTTAAGAGATATACAGTCAAGAAAATCAAGGGCAATGGTGATATATATGCGGATTAGACACCAAAAAAGTACACTCAACAAATGGCTACAATTTAAGGAATGTGTTTAGTTTCGGCATCAGATTACTAATTGATGGAGAAAGGTCTGGTGGCAAGAAAAGCTGCTTCTAGGAGGTTGTCAAGTGTTTTCGCTCGACGATTCCATTCTTGGGTGTTTGGTTTGGCCCTAGTTCCTGTAACTCGAATCTTAGCCCGGTATATCCCATTTCAATTTTACACCATTGTGAAACTTACGCCTTTTTTACTCTCTAATCGAGGTTCTCGGCATTGAAAAATCTTTGTAAACTAAATCACACGTGTATATGTTGACATTTAAGAGATATACAGTCAAGAAAATCAGGGGCAATGGTGATATATATGCGGATTAGACACCAAAAAAAAAACTTAACAAATGGCAATAATTTAAAGAATGTGCTTAGTGACGGCATCAGATTCCTAATTGATGGAGAAAGATCTGGTGGCAAGAAAAGCTGCTTCTAGGAGGATCTTAAGTGTTTTTGCTCGACGATTCCATTCTTGGGTAGTTGGTTTAGCCCTTGTTCATGTAACTCGAATCCTAGCCCGGTATATCCCATTTTAATTTTACACAATTGTGAACCATACGCCGTTTTTACTCTCTGATCGAGGTTCTCGGCATTGAAAAATCTTCGTAAACTAAATCATACGTGTATATGTTGACATTTAAGAGATATACAGTCAAGAAAATCAAGGGAAATGGTGATATATATGCGGATTAGACACCAAAAAAAAAACACTCAACAAATGGCTACAATTTAAGGAATGTGTTTAGTAACGGCATCAGATTCCTAATTGATGGAGAAAAGTCTGTTGGCAAGAAAAGCTGCTTCTAGGAGGTTGTCAAGTGTTTTCGCTCGACGATTCCATTCTTGGGTGGTTGGTTTGGCCCTTGTTCCTGTAACTCGAATCCTAGCCCGGTATATCCCATTTTAATTTTACACCATTGTAAACCTTACTCCTTTTTTACTCTCTGATCGAGGTTCTCGGCATTGAAAAATCTTCGTAAACTAAATCACATGTGTATATGTTGACATTTAAGAGATATACAGTCAAGAAAATCAAGGGCAATGGTGATATATATGCGGATTGGACGCCAAAAAAATCACTCAACAAATGGCTACAATTTAAGGAATGTGTTTAGTGACGGCATCAGATTCCTAATTCATGGAGAAAGGTCTGGTGGTAAGAAAAGCTGCTTCTAGGAGGTTGTCAAGTGTTTTCGCTCGACGATTCCATTCTTGGGTGGTTGGTTTGGCCCTTGTTCCTATAACTCGAATCCTAGCCCGGTATATCCCATTTTAATTTTACACTATTGTTAACCTTACGCCTTTTTTACTCTCTGATCGAGGTTCTCGGCATTGAAAAATCTTCGTTAACTAAATCACACGTATATATGTTGACATTTAAGAGATATACAGTCAAGAAAATCAAGGGCAATGGTGATATATATGCGGATTAGACACCAAAAAAAAACCTTAACAAATGGCTACAATTTAAAGAATGTGTTTAGTGACGGCATCAGATTCCTAATTGATGGAGAAAGGTCTGGTGGCAAGAAAAGTTGTTTCTAGGAGGATGTCAAGTGTTTTCGCTCGACGATTCCATTCTTGGGTGGTTGGTTTGGCCCTTGTTCCTGTAACTCGAATCCTAGCCCGGTATATCCCATTTTAATTTTACACCATTGTGAACCTTACGCCTTTTTTACTCTCTGATCGAGGTTCTCGACATTGAAAAATCTTCGTAAACTAAATAATACGTGTATATGTTGACATTTAAGAGATATACAGTCAAGAAAATCAAGGGAAATGGTGATATATATGCGGATTAGACACCTAAAAAAACACTCAACAAATGGCTACAATTCAAGGAATGTGTTTAGTGACGGCATCAGATTCCTAATTGATGGAGAAAGGTCTGTTGGCAAGAAAAGCTGCTTCAAGGAGGTTTTCAACTGTTTTCGCTCGACGATTCCATTCTTGGGTGGTTGGTTTGGCCCTTGTCCTGTAACTCGAATCCTAGCCCGGTATATCCCATTTTAATTTTACACCATTGTAAACCTTACTTCTTTTTTACTCTCTGATCGAGGTTCTCGGTAATGAAAAATCTTCGTAAACTAAATCACACGTGTATATGTTGACATTTAAGAGATATACAGTCAAGAAAATCAAGGGCAATGGTGATATATATGCGGATTAGACGCCAAAAAAAATACTCAACAAATGGCTACAATTTAAGGAATGTGTTTAGTGACGGCATCAGATTCCAAATTCATGGAGAAAGGTCTGGTGGTAAGAAAAGCTGCTTCTAGGATGTTGTCAAGTGTTTTCGCTCGACGATTCCATTTTTGGGTGGTTGGTTTGGCCCTTGTTCCTGTAACTCGAATCCTAGCCCAGTTTATCCCATTTTAATTTAAACTATTGTTAACCTTACGCCTTTTTTACTCTCTGATCGAGGTTCTCGGTATTGAAAAATCTTCGTAAACTAAATCACACGTGTATATGTTGACATTTAAGAGATATACAGTCAAGAAAATCAAGGGCAATGGTGATATATATGCGGATTAGACACCAAAAAAAAACCTTAACAAATGGCTACAATTTAAAGAATGTGTTTAGTGACGGCATCAGATTCCTAATTGATGGAGAAAGGTCTGGTGGCAAGAAAAGTTGTTTCTAGGAGGATGTCAAGTGTTTTCGCTCGACGATTCCATTCTTGGGTGGTTGGTTTGGCCCTTGTTCCTGTAACTCGAATCCTAGCCCGGTATATCCCATTTTAATTTTACACCATTGTGAACCTTACGCCTTTTTTACTCTCTGATCGAGGTTCTCGACATTGAAAAATCTTCGTAAACTAAATAATACGTGTATATGTTGACATTTAAGAGATATACAGTCAAGAAAATCAAGGGCAATGGTGATATATATGCGGATTAGACACCAAAAAAAAACCTTAACAAATGGCTACAATTTAAAGAATGTGTTTAGTGACGGCATCAGATTCCTAATTGATGGAGAAAGGTCTGGTGGCAAGAAAAGTTGTTTCTAGGAGGATGTCAAGTGTTTTCGCTCGACGATTCCATTCTTGGGTGGTTGGTTTGGCCCTTGTTCCTGTAACTCGAATCCTAGCCCGGTATATCCCATTTTAATTTTACACCATTGTGAACCTTACGCCTTTTTTACTCTCTGATCGAGGTTCTCGACATTGAAAAATCTTCGTAAACTAAATAATACGTGTATATGTTGACATTTAAGAGATATACAGTCAAGAAAATCAAGGGAAATGGTGATATATATGCGGATTAGACACCTAAAAAAACACTCAACAAATGGCTACAATTCAAGGAATGTGTTTAGTGACGGCATCAGATTCCTAATTGATGGAGAAAGGTCTGGTGGCAAGAAAAGTTGTTTCTAGGAGGATGTCAAGTGTTTTCGCTCGACGATTCCATTCTTGGGTGGTTGGTTTGGCCCTTGTTCCTGTAACTCGAATCCTAGCCCGGTATATCCCATTTTAATTTTACACCATTGTTAACCTTACGCCTTTTTTACTCTCTGATCAAGGTTCTCGGCATTGAAAAATCTTCGTTAACTAAATCACACGTATATATGTTGACATTTAAGAGATATACAGTCAAGAAAATCAAGGGCAATGGTGATATATATGCGGATTAGACACCAAAAAAAAACCTTAACAAATGGCTACAATTTAAAGAATGTGTTTAGTGACGGCATCAGATTCCTAATTGATGGAGAAAGGTCTGGTGGCAAGAAAAGTTGTTTCTAGGAGGATGTCAAGTGTTTTCGCTCGACGATTCCATTCTTGGGTGGTTGGTTTGGCCCTTGTTCCTGTAACTCGAATCCTAGCCCGGTATATCCCATTTTAATTTTACACCATTGTGAACCTTACGCCTTTTTTACTCTCTGATTGAGGTTCTCGACATTGAAAAATCTTCGTAAACTAAATAATACGTGTATATGTTGACATTTAAGAGATATACAGTCAAGAAAATCAAGGGAAATGGTGATATATATGCGGATTAGACACCTAAAAAAACACTCAACAAATGGCTACAATTCAAGGAATGTGTTTAGTGACGGCATCAGATTCCTAATTGATGGAGAAAGGTCTGTTGGCAAGAAAAGCTGCTTCAAGGAGGTTTTCAACTGTTTTCGCTCGACGATTCCATTCTTGGGTGGTTGGTTTGGCCCTTGTCCTGTAACTCGAATCCTAGCCCGGTATATCCCATTTTAATTTTACACCATTGTAAACCTTACTTCTTTTTTACTCTCTGATCGAGGTTCTCGGTAATGAAAAATCTTCGTAAACTAAATCACACGTGTATATGTTGACATTTAAGAGATATACAGTCAAGAAAATCAAGGGCAATGGTGATATATATGCGGATTAGACGCCAAAAAAAATACTCAACAAATGGCTACAATTTAAGGAATGTGTTTAGTGACGGCATCAGATTCCAAATTCATGGAGAAAGGTCTGGTGGTAAGAAAAGCTGCTTCTAGGATGTTGTCAAGTGTTTTCGCTCGACGATTCCATTTTTGGGTGGTTGGTTTGGCCCTTGTTCCTGTAACTCGAATCCTAGCCCAGTTTATCCCATTTTAATTTAAACTATTGTTAACCTTACGCCTTTTTTACTCTCTGATCGAGGTTCTCGGTATTGAAAAATCTTCGTAAACTAAATCACACGTGTATATGTTGACATTTAAGAGATATACAGTCAAGAAAATCAAGGGCAATGGTGATATATATGCGGATTAGACGCCAAAAAAAATACTCAACAAATGGCTACAATTTAAGGAATGTGTTTAGTGACGGCATCAGATTCCTTATTCATGGAGAAAGGACTGGTGGTAAGAAAAGCTGCTTCTAGGAGGTTGTCAAGTGTTTTCGCTCGACGATTCCATTCTTGGGTGGTTGGTTTGGCCCTTGTTCCTGGAACTCGAATCCTAGCCCGGTATATCCCATTTTAATTTTACACCATTGTTAACCTTACGCCTTTTTTACTCTCTGATCAAGGTTCTCGGCATTGAAAAATCTTCGTTAACTAAATCACACGTATATATGTTGACATTTAAGAGATATACAGTCAAGAAAATCAAGGGCAATGGTGATATATATGCGGATTAGACACCAAAAAAAAACCTTAACAAATGGCTACAATTTAAAGAATGTGTTTAGTGACGGCATCAGATTCCTAATTGATGGAGAAAGGTCTGTTGGCAAGAAAAGCTGCTTCTAGGAGGTTTTCAACTGTTTTCGCTCGACGATTCCATTCTTGGGTGGTTGGTTTGGCCCTTGTTCCTGTAACTCGAATCCTAGCCCGGTATATCCCATTTTAATTTTACACAATTGTGAACCATACGCCTTTTTTACTCTCTGATCGAGGTTCTCGGCATTGAAAAATCTTCGTAAACTAAATCATACGTGTATATGTTGACATTTAAGAGATAGACAGTCAAGAAAATCAAGGGAAATGGTGATATATATGCGGATTAGACACCAAACAAAAACACTCAACAAATGGCTACAATTTAAGGAATGTGTTTAGTAACGGCATCAGATTCCTAATTGATGGAGAAAGGTCTGTTGGCAAGAAAAGCTGCTTCTAGGAGGTTGTCAAGTGTTTTCGCTCGACGATTCCATTCTTGGGTGGTTGGTTTGGCCCTTGTTCCAGTAACTCGAATCCTAGCCCGGTATATCCCATTTTAATTTTTCACCATTGTGAACCTTACGCATTTTTTACTCTCTGATCTAGGTTCTCGGCATTGAAAAATCTTCATAAACTAAATCACACGTGTATATGTTGACATTTAAGAGATATACAGTCAAGAAAATCAAGGGCAATGGTGATATATATGCGGATTAGACACCAAAAAAGTACACTCAACAAATGGCTACAATTTAAGGAATGTGTTTAGTTTCGGCATCAGATTACTAATTGATGGAGAAAGGTCTGGTGGCAAGAAAAGCTGCTTCTAGGAGGTTGTCAAGTGTTTTCGCTCGACGATTCCATTCTTGGGTGTTTGGTTTGGCCCTAGTTCCTGTAACTCGAATCTTAGCCCGGTATATCCCATTTCAATTTTACACCATTGTGAAACTTACGCCTTTTTTACTCTCTAATCGAGGTTCTCGGCATTGAAAAATCTTTGTAAACTAAATCACACGTGTATATGTTGACATTTAAGAGATATACAGTCAAGAAAATCAGGGGCAATGGTGATATATATGCGGATTAGACACCAAAAAAAAAACTTAACAAATGGCAATAATTTAAAGAATGTGCTTAGTGACGGCATCAGATTCCTAATTGATGGAGAAAGATCTGGTGGCAAGAAAAGCTGCTTCTAGGAGGATCTTAAGTGTTTTTGCTCGACGATTCCATTCTTGGGTAGTTGGTTTAGCCCTTGTTCATGTAACTCGAATCCTAGCCCGGTATATCCCATTTTAATTTTACACAATTGTGAACCATACGCCGTTTTTACTCTCTGATCGAGGTTCTCGGCATTGAAAAATCTTCGTAAACTAAATCATACGTGTATATGTTGACATTTAAGAGATATACAGTCAAGAAAATCAAGGGAAATGGTGATATATATGCGGATTAGACACCAAAAAAAAAACACTCAACAAATGGCTACAATTTAAGGAATGTGTTTAGTAACGGCATCAGATTCCTAATTGATGGAGAAAAGTCTGTTGGCAAGAAAAGCTGCTTCTAGGAGGTTGTCAAGTGTTTTCGCTCGACGATTCCATTCTTGGGTGGTTGGTTTGGCCCTTGTTCCTGTAACTCGAATCCTAGCCCGGTATATCCCATTTTAATTTTACACCATTGTAAACCTTACTCCTTTTTTACTCTCTGATCGAGGTTCTCGGCATTGAAAAATCTTCGTAAACTAAATCACATGTGTATATGTTGACATTTAAGAGATATACAGTCAAGAAAATCAAGGGCAATGGTGATATATATGCGGATTGGACGCCAAAAAAATCACTCAACAAATGGCTACAATTTAAGGAATGTGTTTAGTGACGGCATCAGATTCCTAATTCATGGAGAAAGGTCTGGTGGTAAGAAAAGCTGCTTCTAGGAGGTTGTCAAGTGTTTTCGCTCGACGATTCCATTCTTGGGTGGTTGGTTTGGCCCTTGTTCCTATAACTCGAATCCTAGCCCGGTATATCCCATTTTAATTTTACACTATTGTTAACCTTACGCCTTTTTTACTCTCTGATCGAGGTTCTCGGCATTGAAAAATCTTCGTAAACTAAATCATACGTGTATATGTTGACATTTAAGAGATATACAGTCAAGAAAATCAAGGACAATGGTTTATATATATGCGGATTAGACACCAAAAAAAATCACTCAACAAATGGCTACAATTTAAGGAATGTGTTTAGTGACGGCATCAGATTCCTTATTCATGGAGAAAGGACTGGTGGTAAGAAAAGCTGCTTCTAGGAGGTTGTCAAGTGTTTTCGCTCGACGATTCCATTCTTGGGTGGTTGGTTTGGCCCTTGTTCCTGGAACTCGAATCCTAGCCCGGTATATCCCATTTTAATTTTACACCATTGTTAACCTTACGCCTTTTTTACTCTCTGATCAAGGTTCTCGGCATTGAAAAATCTTCGTTAACTAAATCACACGTATATATGTTGACATTTAAGAGATATACAGTCAAGAAAATCAAGGGCAATGGTGATATATATGCGGATTAGACACCAAAAAAAAACCTTAACAAATGGCTACAATTTAAAGAATGTGTTTAGTGACGGCATCAGATTCCTAATTGATGGAGAAAGGTCTGGTGGCAAGAAAAGTTGTTTCTAGGAGGATGTCAAGTGTTTTCGCTCGACGATTCCATTCTTGGGTGGTTGGTTTGGCCCTTGTTCCTGTAACTCGAATCCTAGCCCGGTATATCCCATTTTAATTTTACACCATTGTGAACCTTACGCCTTTTTTACTCTCTGATCGAGGTTCTCGACATTGAAAAATCTTCGTAAACTAAATAATACGTGTATATGTTGACACTTAAGAGATATACAGTCAAGAAAATCAAGGGAAATGGTGATATATATGCGGATTAGACACCTAAAAAAACACTCAACAAATGGCTACAATTCAAGGAATGTGTTTAGTGACGGCATCAGATTCCTAATTGATGGAGAAAGGTCTGTTGGCAAGAAAAGCTGCTTCTAGGAGGTTTTCAACTGTTTTCGCTCGACGATTCCATTCTTGGGTGGTTGGTTTGGCCCTTGTCCTGTAACTCGAATCCTAGCCCGGTATATCCCATTTTAATTTTACACCATTGTAAACCTTACTTCTTTTTTACTCTCTGATCGAGGTTCTCGGTAATGAAAAATCTTCGTAAACTAAATCACACGTGTATATGTTGACATTTAAGAGATATACAGTCAAGAAAATCAAGGGCAATGGTGATATATATGCGGATTAGACGCCAAAAAAAATACTCAACAAATGGCTACAATTTAAGGAATGTGTTTAGTGACGGCATCAGATTCCTAATTCATGGAGAAAGGTCTGGTGGTAAGAAAAGCTGCTTCTAGGATGTTGTCAAGTGTTTTCGCTCGACGATTCCATTTTTGGGTGGTTGGTTTGGCCCTTGTTCCTGTAACTCGAATCCTAGCCCAGTTTATCCCATTTTAATTTAAACTATTGTTAACCTTACGCCTTTTTTACTCTCTGATCGAGGTTCTCGGTATTGAAAAATCTTCATAAACTAAATCATACGTGTATATGTCGACATTTAAGTGATATACAGTCAAGAAAATCAAGGACAATGGTTTATATATATGCGGATTAGACACCAAAAAAAATCACTCAACAAATGACTACAATTTAAGGAATGTGTTTAGTGACGGCATCAGATTCCTTATTCATGGAGAAATGTCTGGTGGTAAGAAAAGCTGCTTCTAGGAGGTTGTCAAGTGTTTTCGCTCGACGATTCCATTCTTGGGTGGTTGGTTTGGCCCTTGTTCCTGGAACTTGAATCCTAGCCCGGTATATCCCATTTTAATTTTACACCATTGTTAACCTTACGCCTTTTTTACTCTCTGATCAAGGTTCTCGGCATTGAAAAATCTTCGTAAACTGAATCACACGTGTATATGTTGACATTTAAGAGATATACAGTCAAGAAAATCAAGGGCAATGGTGATATATATGCGGATTAGACACCCAAAAAAACCTTAACAAATGGCTACAATTTAAAGAATGTGTTTAGTGACGGCATCAGATTCCTAATTGATGGAGAAAGGTCTGGTGGCAAGAAAAGTTGTTTCTAGGAGGATGTCAAGTGTTTTCGCTCGACGATTCCATTCTTGGGTGTTTGGTTTGGCCCTTGTTCCTATAACTCGAATCCTAGCCCGGTATATCCCATTTCAATTTTACACCATTGTGAAACTTACGCCTTTTTTACTCTCTGATCGAGGTTCTCGGCATTGAAAAATATTCGTAAACTAAATCACACGTGTATATGTTGACATTTAAGAGATATACAGTCAAGAAAATCAAGGGCAATGGTGATATATATGCGGATTAGACACCAAAAAAAACACTCAACAAATGGCTACAATTTAAGGAATGTGTTTAGTGACGGCATCAGATTCCTAATTGATGGAGAAAAGTCTAGTGGTAAGAAAAGCTGCTTCTAAGAGGTTGTCAAGTGTTTTTGCTCGACGATTCCATTCTTGGGTAATTGGTTTGGCCCTTGTTCCTGTAACTCGAATCCTAGCCCGGTATATCCCATTTTAATTTTACACCATTGTTAACCTTACACCTTTTTTACTCTCTGATCAAGGTTCTCGGCATTGAAAAATCTTTGTAAACTAAATCACACGTGTATATGTTGACATTTAAGAGATATACAGTCAAGAAAATCAAGGGCAATGGTGATATATATGCGGATTAGACACCAAAAAAAAAAAAACCTTAACAAATGGCAACAATTTAAAGAATGTGCTTAGTGACGGCATCAGATTCCTAATTGATGGAGAAAGGTCTGGTGGCAAGAAAAGCTGCTTCTAGGAGGATGTTAAGTGTTTTTGCTCGACGATTCCATTCTTGGGTGGTTGGTTTGGCCCTTGTTCCTGTAACTCGAATCCTAGCCCGGTATATCCCATTTTAATTTTACACCATTGTGAACCTTACGCCTTTTTTACTCTCTGATCGAGGTTATCGGCATTGAAAAATCTTCGTAAACTAAATAATACGTGTATATGTTGACATTTAAGAGATATACAGTCAAGAAAATAAAGGGAAATGGTGATACATATGCGGATTAGACACCAAAAAAAACACTCAACAAATGGCTACAATTCAAGGAATGTGTTTAGTGACGGCATCAGATTCCTAATTGATGGAGAAAGGTCTGTTTGTAAGAAAAGCTGCTTCTAGGAGGGTTTCAACTGTTTTCGCTCGACGATTCCATTCTTGGGTGGTTGGTTTGGCCCTTGTTCCTGTAACTCGAATCCTAGCCCGGTATATCCCATTTTAATTTTACACCATTGTAAACCTTACTTCTTTTTTACTATCTGATCGAGGTTCTCGGCATTGAAAAATCTTCGTAAACTAAATCACACGTGTATATGTTGACATTTAAGAGATATACAGTCAAGAAAATCAAGGGCAATGGTGATATATATGCGGATTAGACGCCAAAAAAAAATCACTCAACAAATGGCTACAATTTAAGGAATGTGTTTAGTGAAGGCATCAGATTCCTAATTCATGGAGAAAGGTCTGGTGGTAAGAAAAGCTGCTTCTAGGAGGTTGTCAAGTGTTTTCGCTCGACGATTCCATTCTTGGGTGGTTGGTTTGGCCCTTGTTCCTATAACTCGAATCCTAGCCCGGTATATCCCACTTTAATTTTACACTATTGTTAACCTTACGCCTTTTTTACTCTCTGATCGAGGTTCTCGGCATTGAAAAATCTTCGTAAACTAAATCATACGTGTATATGTTGACATTTAAGAGATATACAGTCAAGAAAATCAAGGACAATGGTTTATATATATGCGGATTAGACACCAAAAAAAATCACTCAACAAATGGCTACAATTTAAGGAATGTGTTTAGTGACGGCATCAGATTCCTTATTCATGGAGAAAGGTCTGGTGGTAAGAAAAGCTGCTTCTAGGAGGTTGTCAAGTGTTTTCGCTTGACGATTCCATTCTTGGGTGGTTGGTTTGGCCCTTGTTCCTGGAACTCGAATCCTAGCCCGGTATATCCCCTTTTAATTTTACACCATTGTTCACCTTACGCCTTTTTTACTCTCTGATCAAGGTTCTCGGCATTGAAAAATCTTCGTAAACTAAATCACACGTGTATATGTTGACATTTAAGATATATACAGTCAAGAAAATCAAGGGCAATGGTGATATATATGCGGAATAGACACCAAAAAAAAAACCTTAACTAATGGCTACAATTTAAAGAATGTGTTTAGTGACGGCATCAGATTCCTAATTGATGGAGAAAGGTCTGGTGCCAAGAAAAGTTGTTTCTAGGAGGATGTCAAGTGTTTTCGCTCGACGATTCCATTCTTGAGTAGTTGGTTTGGCCCTTGTTCCTGTAACTCGAATCCTAGCCCGGTATATCCCATTTTAAATTTTCACCATAGTGAACCTTACGCATTTTTTACTCTCTGATCGAGGTTCTCGGCATTGAAAAATCTTCATAAATAAACTAAATCACACGTGTATATGTTGACATTTAAGAGATATACAGTCAAGAAAATCAAGGGCAATGGTGATATATATGCGGATTAGACACCAAAAAAGTACACTCAACAAATGGCTACAATTTAAGGAATGTGTTTAGTGACGGCATCAGATTACTAATTGATGGAGAAAGGTCTGGTGGCAAGGAAAGCAGCTTCTAGGAGGTTGTCAAGTGTTTTCGCTCGACGATTCCATTCTTGGGTGTTTGGTTTGGCCCTTGTTCCTGTAACTCGAATCCTAGCCCGGTATATCCCATTTCAATTTTACACCATTGTGAAACTTACGCCTTTTTTACTCTCTGATCGAGGTTCTCGGCATTGAAAAATATTCGTAAACTAAATCACACGTGTATATGTTGACATTTAAGAGATATACAGTCAAGAAAATCAAGGGAAATGGTGATATATATGCGGATTAGACACCAAAAAAAACACTCAACAAATGGCTACAATTTAAGGAATGTGTTTAGTGACGGCATCAGATTCCTAATTGATGGAGAAAAGTCTAGTGGTAAGAAAAGCTGCTTCTAAGAGGTTATCAAGTGTTTTTGCTCGACGATTCCATTCTTGGGTGATTGGTTTGGCCCTTGTTCCTGTAACTCGAATCTTAGCCCGGTATATCCCATTTTAATTTTACACCATTGTTAACCTTACACCTTTTTTACTCTCTGATCGAGGTTCTCGGCATTGAAAAATCTTTGTAAACTAAATCACACGTGTATATGTTGACATTTAAGAGGTATACAGTCAAGAAAATCAAGGGCAATGGTGATATATATGCGGATTAGACACCAAAAAAAAACCTTAACAAATGGCAACAATTTAAAGAATGTGCTTAGTGACGGCATCAGATTCCTAATTGATGGAGAAAGGTCTGGTGGCAAGAAAAGCTGCTTCTAGGAGGATGTTAAGTGTTTTTGCTCGACGATTCCATTCTTGGGTGGTTGGTTTGGCCCTTGTTCATGTAACTCGAATCCTAGCCCGGTATATCCCATTTTAATTTTGCACCATTGTGAACCTTACGCCTATTTTACTCTCTGATCGAGGTTCTCGGCATTGAAAAATCTTCGTAAACTAAATAATATGTGTATATGTTGACATTTAAGAGATATACAGTCAACAAAATCAAGGGAAATGGTGATATATATGCGGATTAGACACCAAAAAAAACACTCAACAAATGGCTACAATTCAAGGAATGTGTTTAGTGACGGCATCAGATTCCTAATTGATGGAGAAAGCTCTGTTGGCAAGAAAAGCTGCTTCTAGGAGGTTTTCAAGTGTTTTCGCTCGACGATTCCATTCTTGGGTGGTTGGTTTGGCCCTTGTTCCTGGAACTCGAATCCTAGCCCGGTATATCCCATTTTAATTTTACACCATTGTAAACCTTACTTCTTTTTTACTCTCTGATCGAGGTTCTCGGCATTGAAAGATCTTCGTAAACTAAATCACACGTGTATATGTTGACATTTAAGAGATATACAGTCAAGAAAATCAAGGGCAATGGTGATATATATGCGGATTAGACGCCAAAAAAAAATCACTCAACAAATGGCTACAATTTAAGGAATGTGTTTAGTGACGGCATCAGATTCCTAATTCATGGAGAAAGGTCTGGTGGTAAGAAAAGCTGCTTCTAGGAGGTTATCAAGTGTTTTCGCTCGACGATTCCATTCTTCGGTGGTTGGTTTGGCCCTTGTTCCTGTAACTCGAATTCTATCCCGGTATATCCCATTTTAATTTTACACTATTGTAAACCTTACTTCTTTTTTACTCTCTGATCGAGGTTCTCGGCATTGAAAGATCTTCGTAAACTAAGTCACACGTGTATATGTTGACATTTAAGAGATATACAGTCAAGAAAATCAAGGGAAATGGTGATATATATGCGGATTAGACACCAAAAAAAACACTCAACAAATGGCTACAATTTAAGGAATGTGTTTAGTGACGGCATCAGATTCCTAATTGATGGAGAAAGCTCTGTTGGCAAGAAAAGCTGCTTCTAGGAGGTTTTCAAGTGTTTTCGCTCGACGATTCCATTCTTGGGTGGTTGGTTTGGCCCTTGTTCCTGTAACTCGAATCCTAGCCCGGTATATCCCATTTTAATTTTACACCATTGTAAACCTTACTTCTTTTTTACTCTCTGATCGAGGTTCTCGGCATTGAAAGATCTTCGTAAACTAAACCACACGTGTATATGTTGACATTTAAGAGATATACAGTCAAGAAAATCAAGGGAAATGGTGATATATATGCGGATTAGACACCAAAAAAAACACTCAACAAATGGCTACAATTTAAGGAATGTGTTTAGTGACGGCATCAGATTCCTAATTGATGGAGAAAAGTCTAGTGGTAAGAAAAGCTGCTTCTAAGAGGTTGTCAAGTGTTTTTGCTCGACGATTCCATTCTTGGGTGATTGGTTTGGCCCTTGTTCCTGTAACTCGAATCCTAGCCCGGTATATCCCATTTTAATTTTACACCATTGTTAACCTTACACCTTTTTTACTCTCTGATCGAGGTTCACGGCATTGAAAAATCTTTGTAAACTAAATCTCACGTGTATATGTTGACATTTAAGAGGTATACAGTCAAGAAAATCAAGGGCAATGGTGATATATATGCGGATTAGACACCAAAAAAAACCTTAACAAATGGCAACAATTTAAAGAATGTGCTTAGTGACGGCATCAGATTCCTAATTGATGGAGAAAGGTCTGGTGGCAAGAAAAGCTGCTTCTAGGAGGATGTTAAGTGTTTTTGCTCGACGATTCCATTCTTGGTTGGTTGGTTTGGCCCTTGTTCCTGTAACTCGAATCCTAGCCCGGTATATCCCATTTTAATTTTTCACCATTGTGAACCTTACGCCTTTTTTACTCTCTGATCGAGGTTCTCGGCATTGAAAAATCTTCGTATACTAAATAATATGTGTATATGTTGACATTTAAGAGATATACAGTCAACAAAATCAAGGGAAATGGTGACATATATGCGGATTAGACACCAAAAAAAACACTCAACAAATGGCTACAATTCAAGGAATGTGTTTAGTGACGGCATCAGATTCCTAATTGATGGAGAAAGCTCTGTTGGCAAGAAAAGCTGCTTCTAGGAGGTTTTCAAGTGTTTTCGCTCGACGATTCCATTCTTGGGTGGTTGGTTTGGCCCTTGTACCTGTAACTCGAATCCTAGCCCGGTATATCCCATTTTAATTTTACACCATTGTAAACCATACTTCTTTTTTACTCTCTAATCGAGGTTCTCGGCATTGAAAGATCTTCGTAAACTAAATCACACGTGTATATGTTGACATTTAAGAGATATACAGTCAAGAAAATCAAGGGCAATGGTGATATATATGCGGATTAGACGCCAAAAAAAAATCACTCAACAAATGGCTACAATTTAAGGAATGTGTTTAGTGACGGCTTCAGATTCCTAATTCATGGAGAAAGGTCTGGTGGTAAGAAAAGCTGCTTCTAGGAGGTTGTCAAGTGTTTTCGCTCGACGATTCCATTCTTGGGTGGTTGGTTTGGCCCTTGTTCCTGTAACTCGAATTCTATCCCGGTATATCCCATTTTAATTTTACACTATTGTTAACCTTACGCCTTTTTTACTCTCTGATCGAGGTTCTCGGCATTGAAAAATCTTCGTAAACTAAATCATACGTGTATATGTTGACATTTAAGAGATATACAGTCAAGAAAATCAAGGACAATGGTGATATATATGCGGATTAGACACCAAAAAAAAACCTTAACAAATGGCTACAATTTAAAGAATGTGTTTAGTGACGGCATCAGATTCCTAATTGATGGAGAAAGGTCTGGTGGCAAGAAAAGCTGCTTCTAGGAGGATGTGAAGTGTTTTCGCTCGACGATTCCATTCTTGGGTAGTTAGTTTGGCCCTTGTTCCTGTAACTAGAATCCTAGCACGGTATATCCCATTTTAATTTTACACAATTGTGAACCTTACGCCTTTTTTACACTCTGGTCGAGGTTCTCGGCATTGAAAAATCTTCATAAAATAAATCACAAGTGTATATGTTGACATTTAAGAGAAATAAAGTCAAGAAAATCAAGGGCAATGGTGATATATATGCGGATTAGACACCAAAAAAAAAACACTCAACAAATGGCTACAATTTAAGGAATGTGTTTAGTGATGGCATCATATTCCTAATTGATGGAGAAAGGTCTGGTGGCAAGAAAAGCTGCTTCTAGGTGGTTGTCACGTGTTTTCGCTCGATGATTCCATTCTTGGGTGGTTGGTTTGGCCCTTGTTCCTGTAACTCGAATCCTAGCCCGATATATCCCATTTTAATTTTACACCATTGTGAACCTTGCACCTTTTTTACTCTCTGATCGAGGTTCTCGGCATTGAAAAATCTTCGTAAACTAAATCACACGTGTATAAGTTGACATTTAAGAGATATACAGTCAAGAAAATCAAGGTTAATTGTGATATATATGCGGATTAGACACCAAAAAAAATACTCAACAAATAGCTACAATTTAAGGAATGTGTTTAGTGACGGCATCAGATTCCTAATTGATGGAGAAAAGTCTGGTGGTAAGAAAAGCTACTTCCAAGAGGTTGTCAAGTGTTTTTGCTCGACGATTCCATTCTTGGGTGGTTGGTTTGGCCCTTGTTCCTGTAACTCGAATCCTAGCCCGGTATATCCCATTTTAATTTTACACCATTGTGAACCTTACGCCTTTTTTATTCTCTGATCGAGGTTCTCGACATTGAAAAATCATCGTAAACTAAATCATACGTGTATATGTTTACATTTAAGAGATCTACAGTCAAGAAAATCAAGGGCAATGGTGATATATATTCGGATTAGACACCAAAAAAAACACTCAACAAATGGCTACAATTTAAGGAATGTGTTTAGTGACGGCATCAGATTCCTAATTGATAGAGAAAGGTCTGGTGGCAAGAAAAGCTGCTTCTAGGAGGTTGTCAAGTGTTTTCACTCGACGATTCCATTCTTGGGTGGTTGGTTTGGCCCTTGTTCCTGTAACTCGAATCCTACCCCAGTATATCCCATTTTAATTTTACACCATTGTAAACCTTACGCCTTTTTTACTCTCTTATCGAGGTTCTCGGCATTGAAAAATCTTCGTAAACTAAATCACACGTGTATATGTTGACATTTAAGAGATATACAGTCAAGAAAATCAAGGGCATTGCTGATATATATATGCGGATTAGACACTAAAAAAACACTCAACAAATGGCTACAATTTAAGGAATGTGTTTAGTGACGACATCAGATTCCTAATTGATGGAGAAATTTCTGGTGGCAAGAAAAGCTGCTTCTAGGAGGTTGGTTTGGCCCTTGTTCCTGTAACTCGAATTCTAGCCTGGTATAAAACATTTTAATTTTACAACATTGTGAACCTTACGCCTTTTTTACTCTCTGATCGAGGTTCTCAGCATTGAAAAATCTTCGTAAACTAAATCACACGTCTATATGTTGACATTTAAGAGATATACAGTCAAGAAAATCAAGGGCAATGGTGATATATATGCGGATTAGACACCAAAAAAAATCACTCAACAAATGGCTACAATTTGAGGAATGTGTTTAGTGACGGCATCAGATTGCTAATTCATGGAGAAAGGTCTGGTGGCAAGAAAAGCTGCTTCTAGGAGGTTGTCAAGTGTTTTCTCTCGACGATTCCATTCTTGGGTGATTGGTTTGGCCCTTGTTCCTGTAACTCGAATCCTAGCCCGGTATATCCCATTTTAATTTTACACCATTGTTAACCTTACGCCTTTTGTAGGCTCTGATCGAGGTTCTCGGCATTGAAAAATCTTCGTAAACTAAGTCACACGTGTATATGTTGACATTTAAGAGATATACAGTAAAGAAAATCAAGGGCAATGGTGATATATATGCGGATTAGACACCAAAAAAAAACCTTAACAAATGGCTACAATTTAAAGAATGTGTTTAGTGACGGCATCAGATTCCTAATTGATGGAGAAAGGTCTGTTGGCAAGAAAAGCTGCTTCTAGGAGGATATCAAGTGTTTTCGCTCGACGATTCCATTCTTGGGTAGTTAGTTTGGCCCTTGTTCCTGTAACTCGAATCCTAGCTCGGTATATCCCATTTTAATTTTACACCATTGTGAACCTTACGCCTTTTTTACTCTCTGGTCGAGGTTCTCGGCATTGAAAAATCTTCATAAACTAAATCACACGTGTATATGTTGACATTTAAGAAAATACAGTCCAGAAAATCAAGAGCAATGGTGATATATATGCGGATTAGACACCAAAAAAAACACTCAACAAATGGCTACAATTTAAGGAATGTGTTTAGTGATGGCATCATATTCGTAATTGATGGAGAAATGTCTGGTGGCAAGAAAAGCTGCTTCTAGGCGGTTGTCAAGTGTTTTCGCTCGACGATTCCATTCTTGGGTGGTTGGTTTGGCCCTTGTTCCTGTAACTCGAATCCTAGCCCGATATATCCCATTTTAATTTTACACGATCGTGAACCTTGCGCCTTTTTAACTCTCTGATCGAGGTTCTCGGCATTGAAAAATCTTCGTAAACTAAATCACACGTGTATATGTTGACATTTAAGAGATATACAGTCAAGAAAATCAAGGGCAATGGTGATATATATGCGGATTAGACTGATGTACTCTAAAATATACATATTTTATATAATTATTCCTACACTTTTGAGTGGCTTTATGGTGGGTTTTTTTTATTAAAATCCACTTATAGTTGGTTCGTAGTTGAAGTTTGAAGATTATAAGAGAAAATGAGCTAAAATGAGTAAAACACCTAAGGAGTGATAGTAATAGATAAATGTTAATAATTTAAAGAAAAAAAGTTATTATTAGTTGTGTTAGTAAATAAATTAAATAAGATTATCTAAATTAGTTATATTACTTAATATGGTGTTAGTAATGTATAAACTTTAATTAATTTTTAATCATAATGCAGGGAACGAAAATACAAGGGGGGCAATTCTTTTGGGATTTGGATGACAGTTGCAGACAGAATCGTTAATAGCACATATCATCCATTCATATATATGTATTAATTTGAAACATAACTGATGAACAGTGAGGAACAGTGACTTCACGGTCACGGCGTTAGTCTTTCAAGCCACACAAAACCCTATTCGACCTGATCAATTCGATCTTAATCATCACTTTCGTCTTTCCTCTGGAATCGGAACCCTAGCCTCATCCACACCTCCAATATCCTCCATCCTCTTTCCTCCCTATAACTCTAATTAAGATCCCAATAATGAGGTTTTTAATACAGGAAACTGTAGAGGGTTCTTTGTTCTCTCTGATTGTCGGCGATCTGTCAACACCCGCACCCCAGACTGGTACGTTAAGCTCTCTAACTAGAAGGTAATATTTGTTTTCTCGATTAATTTGGGGTTTGTATCAGTTATATTGATAGAATGCTTAATACTTGATAGTTTATGTTGAAATTTTCAGATAAAATTCAAGAACCGGGAAGAAGGGAAAAGGTGATGACCCAGCCAACCAAGGCTATATCTAGGCTAATGTTTTCTGGTGAATATATACAAGGCTGCTGTGTTTTTGGTGACTTTAATGGTTAGTATAAAAGTAGTTTTAGGATATAAACAGTTAGTCTTTTGCTTGACTGGTATCATTTTGGTTAATTTGCTGTACATGTAATCACTGATTTAATGTTTTAAACTTAGACATTATGGTAACAAGCAACTTCTACTTTTGGTGGATTCATGATTTGGTAAAGAAGCAGAATTTGAATATGAACATGATTTCATTTCATACAGTGTTTGATGTAGATTTTTGTGAAATTGTTGTAGCCTGATGGACAAATGCCTGGTGACAAGACTGTTGGAGGCGGCGATGATGCTTTCAACACGTTTTTCAGTGAGACCGGTGCCGAAAATCATGTGCCGCGTGCGGTGTTTGTAGATCTGGAACCTACTGTCATCGATGAGGTGAGAACTGGTACTTACCGCCAGCTGTTTCATCCTGAGCAGCTCATTAGCGTAAAGGAAGATGCTGCTAACAACTTTGCCAGAGGTCATTACACAAGTAAGTGATTTATACGGATCTTCTTTTGTTGAACTAGATCTTTGTTGTGAAATTGTGTGTTTAGTTCTTTGAGGCATTTCGTCTAACAGTTGTGTGCTAATTAGATCTGGTTTTGTTGTTATTGATGTTTTGTTATGAATTTGTGTGTTAGGCAGCCGCAACGCGGCGGGGTAAAACCTAGTTATTATTATTCTGCAATATTCAAAAAGGATACATACGACATACATACGACAAAAGAAAGAAAATATGGATCCTGTTGACCGAGTTTAGTATGTTGACCGGTCCTTTTATTAGTTGTTTGGGCCATTCGAGAATTACAAGCACAGGCCCACATCATGTTCCCTATTCGCTAAAAAGGCCATTGGACTACAATTAAAAGAGGTATTTGGCATCTTTGAATATGAGGCCCTATATAT